>CM057817.1:15597319-15619819 GCA_030067965.1 Latrodectus elegans | reverse complement strand
ATCTAAGAGAGCTTACAAAATATATTTTACTTTTATTGTAATAACTTTGTTTTATGTCTTTAAATACCTCTAAGTATAAATTTAAAGGCAGTTAAAAAGTTTTAAATTTGAAACTATTCAAATGATTTTACTATTGTAACATTATTAATGAAAACAATTATAAAATTAACAATAAATAGCCTTATAAAAATGGATTTTAAGTTCCTGTCCATAATCAATATTCTTTTATGTTCCTTGCATATGCCGTAAATAATTCGATACTAGGTACTCTAATAAGAATTAAAAATGTTTTCTATTTATGCTATGGAAATTATAAAACTAGATGTCACAAATGATCCTTCATTAGAAGCACTTAAATACAAAAATTGTGAACATAGATAAAATGTAACTTCCCTGGACCTAACTTAATGGAAAAAAGCTACTGGAAGACAACAAAAATATTGCATCAACAAATTATCTACAAACATTAACTAAATGTAAAATAATTGGAAATATATTGATACAATTAAAAAAAATGTATGTTACGTTACAGAAATGGAACACATTAAGTTTGATAAAATTGTGCCAAATCATATAACAATAGTTATAAATATGGTGTAGGATATATAACAATAATATTTAAATATGAGGATTTTTTCATGTATTACACTGTTGTACAAATATTGAAAAAATTATTATATTAAATTATAACAACAAACTGAAATGATGCATAAAACCATATATCACATAATACAAAACATAAAAATCAAAGGGAAATTTCTTTACAATAACTTATACATTTTATAAGGAATACAATTCAAAAAAATAATGAAAGCTAAGGTTATTTACGTGCAGAAATAAATAAAAATTTCCATGTTGATAATAAAAAACTAAAATAATTATTAAATTATGAACAATTTGACAAATAATAGGGCATGTATTACATTCTAATGGTTGAAACGCAAAATTAGAATATATGGAAAACAAAAGTAAAGAATGTTAATATAAATATTTATATTTAAGAAACCTATTCTAGTATAATGAATAAATAAATTTTAAATGGATACAGGAACTTTTTTTCAATTGTATCAGGTATTTACCTACATATTTTTGCCAACTGAAATTATTAAATGCTATCATTCACCACAAAAGGTTTATGTTGTGTTTATTGGAAATGAATGATATTTTTAACTAGCTCCATATATTACGAAGAATTTCAGATTTTTTTCTATAGAGTACTTTTTATTTCATACTTTTATTTTTAATGTATTTTCAAATATATTCCCAATTGTATTTCAAATAATAGTAGTTTTACGTAAATGATAGTTTTTATCGTATTTTAATTCAAATATATTGTAATTAATTTCATCATAATAATTAATTTTATCTGTACATTGTAGTAAAAGACAATGAATTTTTTACTGTTTTTATAAGGAGCATTTGCTGACTTTTTATAAGAATCATTATTTTCATAGATATAGATTGTAATAAGATAGGAATTTATAATCTCTTTATATAGAAATATATGTACGATTAGATTTCACATTATGCGTGGGTATTTGATGATTAAATTTATAAAATTATGTATTCAATAACTTCTCTGTTCAATAATAATGTTTGAAATTATTTTAAAAGTTACCATATCTGCAGATTAGATTTGGTTTGTTTGTCGCTCAATGGTCATTTTTTGCACACGAGGGTTAATTAGAACGGGATCTACGGTTTAGAGCGGATTCCCAACCGTTACAAACATCCATGCCCAAGATGGGATTCGAACCCATGAACTGTTGAACCGAAGGCAAGAGCGCTAACCATTGATGACAGTTTTCGAAAACATTATGATAATTTTATTTTTTTAAATACGTAACGATAAAGTAAAGTTTAAAATAAAATTTATACTGCATAAAACAACTAAAAAATTATAAACAAAAAAAGAGAGAAAATTTTATGAAAACTATTTTGTTATAAACTAAAGATTTTGGAATTTTATTTTGGAAGTTCCCGTTTTCCCTGTTTAGAAAGAAACATATTCGAAATAAATTTCTAGGTAGATAATACTTTCTTTTATCAAGCATTCTTGTATTAAAATCTTGAATCCCCAAGAAAGCTTGATAATATATATATATATATATATATATATATATATATTATGTATTATGTTATTAAATCTCTTTATATTATATACATATTATGTGAAGATTATATATAGTGACTAAAATTGATTTCCGTTGCATAACATATATTTGCATGAAAGATTCTGATAAAAATTTTAAAAATCAATTGAAAATGTTTCTTTTGCCCTATGAGTGATAACGTTTGTATAAAGATGACATATGGATTTGTGTGTAAGCTTGTTAGTTTCTACCTATTATACTTCTCTTTTGAAGTTTATGAATATATATACTAGTTTTATCAACACAGAGTTCTTATATTTCTTTACATTCCAATTTATAGTAAAATTAGTGAATGATTCATCTTCCATTTAATTTTTATGAGTGTTTATTTAGCTAAGTCTTGTGTAATCTTAATGGTAATATTATAATTGAACTTATGGTTAAATATCAATAGGATAATCTCAAGATTATACATCGGAAACTACAGTTGGAAATGAATCAATTTCTTTCTCATTCAACATAATTACTAGCAGTTACTTTTCAATACAGCTGATAGTATAAGTAGTTGAAGATGAATTTAGAAAACTAGAGATTTGTAGAAAAGTTTAACTTTTCTACAAAACAGTTGTAGAAAAGTTTACAAGTCGACCAATGGTGGAGAGGTTAGCTTCCCTAACTTCTAAGCGGTGGCTCTGGTTTCGAACTCTGGTTCATACATGCATGTTCCTTTCTCTCTCTCTGTGTTCATTTTCTTTATCGTTTCACTTTTGGAGTGAAGATGGCACACCTCCTGAGTACCCCACTATATTAGATGCCCCCACAATCATCCATTATAGCGATGAATAGGTATACCCTAAACGTAGCTGTGACCATTAAAAAAAAAAAAAACTTTAAACAAATTTTACAAAGCTTATAAAAAAAACTTTAAATTATTCCAAAGAAAGAAAGTAAATTTAGCATTTATCATCATTGGAAGTTAGAAACACTATAAAAAGACTATAATACAAATAATATCATTATGTTGTAGAAGAAATGTTTTACTAATAAGGAAAAGTAATCACAATTTTTACTGTATTACTGTAAGTAGTTGAAGATATCTTGTACTACTTACAGTAATACAGTAATAATTGCTATATTCAGAAAAATACATAATATTTAATTATAAAGAATATGCAACTGATTTCTATATCTAAGTACATTTTCTATGCGTCAAGAATATAATTTTGAAAGGGCATTTCAAAATGATTTACACTTATCCTATAGAACACCATTTTACATTTAATAGCCTTTAAGGTAAAGTGTGAAAACCTAAGCTTATTAATTTGAAAGAGGTATAAAATGTTATATACTTATTTCTCTCTCTCTCTCTAGCCAAAAAGTAAATAAAAAATGCTATATATTTTTCGTAGGCTTATAAAGAAGTGATTTTATATTTTCAATGCTTAATGCTTGAAGATTTTTCTCTGGTGTCGTTTTAAATTAAATTATTTAATTTTCTTCAATTGATTTTTATCATTTGTAAAGTAAAATTGTTTGAATTGAAGGAAAAATAATTGAACAAAAATATCTTTTTCTTAAAGTACTTGTATTTAAATTCAAATAAGTAACAATTTTCACGTAAAACACTAATTTACTATGTTGAGGAAAAACAGGAAAATAATCAATTTTTTCTATTACACAACCACATTTTTTATTAAAAGGTTGTTTGTGTAATCTATTTTCATGAGTTCCCGGATAAAGATAATGAACTCATAATTTATTTCATTCAAAGTTGTACGCATCTATTGCACATTTTTCATTGCAATTAAGTTATTTATCCTATTTTAAGATACTTAGTTTTTCTTTAATGATTATGAAATATTTCCTTACATTTGCTATATTTGTTTAAATTTTAAAAACATTTGAGCATTTAGCCTAAAAAAATTGAAATTTTATGAAACAGATGTTATCATCTTTATTTTATACAATTGTGAATGCTTAATTTACGATGTAAAAAGTAGTAATGAAAACATATGTCAATAATAATTATATTAAGATGTTGATCAGAGGTTTATCTGTTAAATATATTACTTAAACTAGAGAATATTAAAGTAATAAGAAATAAAATTGAAAGAGATATTCCGTTAATACTATATCCTTTTAAAAGAATTAATGCCACTTAAAATGGAACAACTAAGAGAAGAGTGGCTGGGAATATGTCTTATTTTACTCTCTTAACTTTTTTTTTCAGGGAGAAATTGAGCAAAAAGGGAGATTTTAGTCATCTTCAGAATTAATCGAAATCCTAGTTTCTTTTCTAAACACAGTAAAGATAATACAGAGTACGTGGTGTCGCATATAATGTCTCTCTTCCCATTTTTTATAGATAGGTTAGTTTCTAGGGGATTTTTTTTATATTAGATCTTGACATCTTCCATCCAGTTTCTACAGTTTACTTCTCTATTCCGCAATTTTGTCCATATGGCTCACTTTTAAGTTTAACTTCAAAGAAAATTTTTAAGACTCGAAGCTTAAAGAAGGAAAGAGTGCTTGAGAAGTTTAGGACACTGTAATCTTTGAAGGCATGAGCCATGATTTTAAGTTTTTTCCCCATGATCCCATGCCGGAGTAAACTTAGACTTGTAATGATAGGATTTCAGTGCTATAAAAAAATGTATGTCTCACTCATGTACAGCTCTACTCGCACTAGAAAATTTTATCCCCAAAATTTCTGTACTAGGAAAGCAAATAAATAAAAAAGTCCTAACAGCAAATAAATATTTTAAAGATAAGCTTTTAAATCTCAAGGGTTCATAACACTTGATGATGATTTATAATACGAATAAAAAGATTAGGCTTCAGAATATTTGAAGTTTGGATTGAAATATTTTATCTTTTGATTCTCAGCGTTTGTGAATAAAGAAACCACTTGAATGAAATAATAATATTTGTTTTATCAATCACAATGTTAAAAATGTATACACTTTTTTATATTGATTACAATATATAGTTTATTAACTTTTGAAATTAAATGGAAATTTATTTATTTGAAAAGAAAAAGCAAAATAAATTAAAGAATTTTGGTTTATTTTAATTCTTTTTTGCATGTTCCATATATATAATTATGTTATGGAATATAACAATGTGTGTAAAATATTTTAAAAAGATTTATATTAGAATTCAAATCTGAAATTAAAATGAAAATAAAAAAATATTAAATATTTAAAAATTAATATTATCAAACTTTGAAAAAAAGTTGTATTTTGAATGAAGATAGAAGAGCTTTACATGTTATAAAAGTTGAGCTGATGTTTTATAAAAATTTCTTACTTTTGAAATAGTTACGCAACATTTCAAACCCATACACATTATGCATTCATTTTATTTTCTTGTATATTTTTAGCTTGGAAAAACCAATTAAAAAACTCTAGTGCTTTATTTACGCATTGTTGTAAGTATTGACAAATGTAACCTTAAATACATCATCGTTTTTTTTAAATATAAAGTTTTATTTTAGAATCAAATAATTTAATTTAATATTTTCTACTTTTTTTCTCTTAAATATGATTTATTCTATCGATTAAATGGTAGTAATTTTAATATTTTATTATAAAATGGCTATAACAATTAATGAATTGCCTGTGAGAAATTGTATAATATAAAAGTAAAATTTTTATACTTAAATAAACACGAATTCAAGCTTTGACCATTATTGAATGTTTAAATCAAAATCTCATCGTAAGAACTACAATTGTTATATTTAACGAATAGAATATTTCTTTTTTGGAATAGAATAAAAGAGAAACTAACTATCAACTTTCACACACACACACACAGACGCACACACACACGCACACGCACACACGCACACGCACACACACACTCACACACACACACACACACTCACACACACACGCACACACACGCACGCACATGCACACAGACATTTTACCTATACCTAGCTGCCATATGAACTCTGAAATATTTCTTAATACTAAATATTGAAAACTTTAAAAGATAAAATAAGTTATATTGCTTTTCACACTTATTATGTTTTATAAAGATTAATTTTAATTTAATTTTATCCTTTTTGTTTTACTTAAATTTTCATAAAAAATATCTATTTCGACACTTTAATGTGTTTTATGTCACTTTGAATATTACAATATCAAACCTTGAAATGAAAATTATAATTTCTTAAATATTTAAAATAAAATAATGGACATATTTGTTAACAGAAAAAATATTTTATATTATAATATAATATTTGAAAAATAAAGACAAATTATATGAGAAATAGATTAAAAAATGTTTTATTTTTAAATTTTAATTTGTTAAATCTTTCAATTACATTTGTTATAGAAATGAAAATTTATAAGAACATTTCATTGTATGAAGTTTTACAAACAAAAATATTAAGGTAGTTAATTCGAATAAAGATCTAATCAACTTTGGCCTTTGTTTTGATATTTATATTTTAAAAATTATTTATCTTTATTCTTTAAGAATGCAGCATTTCAAATATTTTTAGAATCAATTTTTTTCGAAATCAAAAATGTTACCAATAAGATTTAGAACTGTTTTGACATCCAAATTTATACCACTTCACTAAAATGTGTCTGAGTCATTGATATACTAGAAAATTATTAGCCATTCATTGTTAACAGAAGAGAATTTAAAGCAATACAATATATTATTGACATTTGTTATTGCTTTGAGTTCTATTTTATTTGCACATACAAGAGTTTTTGTCAAAAGAAGCAAATAAAGGTATCAATTTTAAAATTATATTTGGAGTATCATTTTTGTGGTTATGTTTATTTGTAGAAGAAAATGTAGAAAAGGATTTTTGATTTAAAGTAAACACCAGTAAACTCTTAAACTGACTTATATTTTATTTAATGCTCTTTTTAGTAATGTTTTTTAAATGTTTTATCTTCAGCTATTTTTACTAATATAAATATTTTATTAATTACATTTTATTTGCAAATAAATCTGTTGCTACAATAATGCCCTACAAATAAAACTGAAGATATATTTCAACTGTGACAATGGAAGAAAATTCTTGGAAGCTAAATGTTGACGAAGCATTTACTTAAATTCAGGACTTTATATTAAGACAAATTTAATCAACGAAAACACAAATATTTTTATAAATGTAACACGATATGTAAATGTAAAGAAAACTTTAAAGCTCTTCTAAAACCACTTCATTAACTAAAAATATTTCAGCTTTTCCTTTAAGCTCGAATGGAAGAAAGTAAGGAGAAACACTTACCATATATAGTCACACACATATTTCTACAAACACACAAAACTTCCATTTTTGGACAGAATAAGAAAAAGTGTTAGTATGAATAATGTGAAAAAACGAAAACAATCACGAAAATTCTAAACTCGCTAAAAAGTATCAGCTTCTTCCAAGTTTGTTTTTTGCAAAAAATGTTTTATTCATAGTTCAAAGTTTAACTCCTTTTTCCCCCTTCTCACTGTTACCAACAAATGAGCATTCGCTTAAGAGTGGGAGGCCTGTCTCTGTATTCTTTAGTCTTGCACTTTCACTCATCTTCTCTATGTTTCTAAAGTTTCTCCGAAGTAGGTAGCTTCCTTACGTTATCTAATCATAGACTCTTCTTGAAAAGGAAAGATTTGAGTTGGAGATTGACTTATGTCTCTTTCATCTTCAGTAGCAAGTACACATATTTTATTTGTTTTCCTAATTTATATGCAAAGTTTTTTTGTTATGAGGCATTTTAAATAAATCAATGACAACTTTAAGTAATATCATGGCTCCAGCACAATTTTTTTCTGAGCAGAGATACTTTCTGTTGAAAAAAACATTTTCATAATTGATTATTTTCTTTGTGTTTGTAGGAAATTCGCCTTTGAAATTATAAGCATGTTTATATTAAGATAGATATGTTTTAACTTAAAAGCATTGGTACAAATGAATTGTGTATTGAAAAACTTGCATACAATATACAGTTTTGGATACTTGAAACAATTTTATAGAATTTTTAGTGAATAAATAATTTTTAGAGACTTATTCTGCTTTATTTTTTGAATTTTCTTAGTTTTGCATTTTAAACACATTTGTTAGCTTCATATGCAATATGATAGTACGTTTACTAATATTTGTTTAGCAACTTGACGTATTTGTATACATATATACTAAGTTATGAAATTTATAAAATTCAATGATAATTTTTTAAAAAAAAATATATGGGTAAAATATTTTTTAATGAAATATTTTTACTAACAGACATTATTACACTCTTGATTTTTCTCAGTTATTTTTTGTTTTTAAACCGTACTGAAATGCAAGACATAAATTGAGTTTTGATATGTATTCACTAATGTGATTAGAATGGAAACATGAATAATATTTCAATAGATAAAAGGGGAAATAATATATATTTGTAATTTCTGGTCAAGACAAAGCACGAAAAAATTTCTAGACCTAAACACTGGTCACATAAAAACATTTCTAATTCCATATAAAAATTAAGCATCCTGCATGATTGCAAAAAATATAAAGGATGATTGATTTAAAACAGTGCCTATTTTTTGTTCTTATGGATTTTCATCCTGACGCATGAGATAGCTATTCTAATACTGATGTATAATGATTTAAAACTTGTTTAAATGTGGGGGACAATTTCCAACATTGTTAGACTATTACAACTTTATTTCAGAGGTTTAACAGAAATGAAGAGATATTACACGTTACTTAATCCAGTGATAAATTTATTTTTGAAAAGCTAAAATTTGTTCAAAATTTTTTTATAATATCCTTTTTTACTTCAAAAGTTGAAAATGTTTGTCACTAATTGGAATGCAGTCATGAACGTGTTGTACTAAGTGTTTTGACACAATTTAGAACATTCTTGATGTTGTAGACACAATTTCTTTAGTTATCCTTTGCTTAATTCAACAGTGTTTGTAGGACTTTAGTTAAAAACACACTATTTGAAACAAATCAAGAAAATAAATCTAACATGGTATGGCCTGATGAACTTTGTGGCCAAAAACATATTCAAATTAAACGGTCATCAAAGAATTTTTTAAACACTTCCGCTGCTCGATAGGACTTGTGTGAAGTGATTCCACTACAGAAACCAGCAGTAACGATCATGTATCTCCACTGAAGCAATGAAAGCTTGAATTATGCCCAAGTATACTTCGGAATTGATGGCTTGGTTAAACATAGAAACTACCATTGTTGTCATTCATAATCTTATAAAATTCTGAACGCATATGTAAATTTTCTCTATGGTTGTGATAGAGAATAATTTTAAAAAAATTACCTATGAGCAATTAACACTAATTGCAAAGAAAATATTTATCAAAAGAGATTTGAAATGTGTATATAATTTCTATAATAAAAATAAATATAAAGTATGTTTTGAAATTACTCTAGACATAATATTTCTTAAAATATAGCCAATGCTTCAAATTTAAAAAGATTTAAATTCAAACAGGTTGCTTGTTAATTAATTGAAATCACAGAAGAATTATGTTTCCTTTGTGAAGTAGACCGTGATGAACAAAACAATTCTATTTCCTTAATTAATCAATCACAGTTTCGAAAACATGTTCTTGAAGTATAAAGTCGCGATGTTCTTACCGGATGTGAAAAGAAAGAAAAACGTAGGAAAGAAGAAGCCGCTAATTAAGACGCACAAAATATTAGGCATCATATCTTCTTGCACCATATAAATACTATAGTAAGCTTCTCCATATCTTTCCTCATTTATTCTTTCATTAACTACCTAACACTCAAATATTTGTACGCTTATTAGTACAATGGATAAACTGCAATCGAAAATATCTGGCTTCCAAATTATTGAGAGAGGGACGACTCTTAGTTCTTCCCCCTTTTATATCTCTGATTAAAACCGTTTTGAAAGGGTGAGAATAAAAGGGGAATGCACACATGACTGCCAAAGGTGCGTCGTTTCCCTGTGAAAAATACTTGTCCAATATGTTTTCTTTTCCACTTCGTTGACTATTTCCGAAATACCTGTGAAATATTCTTTTTATATCTGGATTTATTTTGTTTTTCATTTCTTCATCCCAGGGATTAGAGACGCTCATTAAATCGAGAACTTACACATTATAGAAGGTATTACCAGCTCACTTAAGAACCATGATTTCCCTAGTTTCAAATAATGACTTTTGAGGAGGTGTTTAGCTTTTGGACAACCTCCCACCTTTTATAAATAATAATCTATTTTTTTTTCTTCTTTTCCTGTAAGAAACTTGCTCTAAATTCCCATAATGTCTTTTCTCTATGATATGTATTCCATTTTAACCTAAGTAAAGAGATAATTAGTTTTTATACTTCGAGTAACAACATGCACATAATTTTGTATATTTTTTAACGATGTGATCTTGCACTTATTTTCAAACCTGAGTTTATGAAGCGTGCAAGGTGGCAGAAATGTAAATCATGAAAAGGAATCCTCATTATCTAACATTGATAATTAATTTTTCCAAAAATGTTTATTAAAACAAAATTGTTGTTTCGATTAATTAAAACTTAAAATTCTTTTTATATTTCACACTATTAAGAATAATTTAATTTTGCTATTTAATTGCACTCTCTATTCTAGATTCTTACATTATCGATAAAACTGAAAATCGGAAACTGTTGATCAATATTTTTTCATTTGACGAATGACATGATTAATTTTTGATATATATTTTAAGTTATATGATAAAGTTTCATAAAATTATTTTACCCAAAATAATTAATTAATGTGTATAAATTCCAAAGAACTAATTAAAAAAAATTAACATAAATATATTTTGATAAAATAATCAATGTTAAACTACATTTACAACCAAGATTAGTGTTTGTTATTTGACTAATATGAGAAATATTCAAAATCTCATTTGTATTAAAATATATTTTAATTTTATAAATAGTCAAACTTCCCATTTCAGCAAAACAACCTGTTTATAATTAAACCTGTGTTAATAATAAAATCTTTTAACTTGTCAAAACAATCTTTTTAGCATTTACATATACAATGCTATGATTACAAATCATTTCTCATAGTTTACTTTAAAAAGTATATACAAAGTAAAACCAGAAATTACTGCATAAGTTTTAAAATTGATATTTATTTGTAATAAAAGTCAAAATATTTAATCAATCTGAAATTAAGCAATGATACAAGCTAAAATTTAAAATTAATTAAATATTAGGTAAAACTCTTATACCAAAATATATTTTTTTATAAATTTATATTCTCTGTCATGTCCTAATTTTTGAATTTCAAATATATTTTTGTTGAGCCCCAAAGTATTTTTTTGATATTTAAGAAACTGCTGAAATTTTTATAAAAAATTGCTATCACATTCCACAAATATCATTATTTATTTCATTTAAATAAAAATATTTTTCACACTATACGTTTTAAATGTATCATCACACTATTTCATGCTCAAGAAATGATAAGCTTCATTTTAAAATTTTAAAGATGAAAAATATCACTAAAACAAATAAAAATATCCTGATTACATTTTTAACTTATAAGCGCATATTTTAAAGCAAATATTGAAATATTTGAAAAGTTAAATTCATCTAATTTATCCAAGATATTAAGTATACTATAGTTACTACACTTAAGAAATAGCATTTTCAAAGTAAACATATTATAGGAAAATGAAATATTTTCAACCCATTTATGTAAAGAAAAATTGTTTCACTAATCATTGCATATAATAATTTTAATTCACTAAAAGCATTCACAGCTATTATAAATTAGATTTTTTTACTACGAATTTTGCATGTGCATTGAGACAATGTTACAAACTACATTTTTAATATATTCAAATGAAGAAATATGAGAATGTATTCACAATTTAACAATTAAATACAATACAATATATAACATAAAGCATTAAGGAAGCAATTATTTTATTTCCCCATAATGTTGATCATTGCTTTTTTAATTCAATCTAATATAAGTAATAGCAGATTGCCTGCAATTATAATTTAAAAAGAAAACTTCAGTAAAATAATTGTTTTCGTTAAAATGACAACTGTTTTAACCTTTTGAATTATGGAAATTTAAAATATAAATTATTAATTTAAATAATTAATAAAAATTATAAAGTTATAGATTGCAATTTCTTAAAGTAATACAATTCCAAAATGACATTTTTAAGAATTTCGGTAAATTGAGTTAACAATGATGCACTCTAATGAAAAAACAAAGGATAAAATGTACTTTTAGTGAATGGGATTTAAAAGATAATTTTATATATTATAAATTTTTTGATAGTGGAAATTAGTAGAATTCTTGTAATGATAAATGTAACTCAAATAGGCTTGTTTTTGTTTTATGTTTGTTAAAAGCAAAGATGTAATTGCAAGTTTTACAATTAAAACTGCAAATTTTAAGTAAAAATGAATACATTTCTAGTTAATGAAAATTAGCAAAAAAAATAATAAAATTTTATAATATGTTACAAAATTTTAGAGGATGTGAATGGAGTAGCATCTTTTACTTTAAATGGTCATGCACAAGTTATATATTTTGATTAACTTAAAGTAAACTTTCTCATTTGCCTAAATAATTTGATACAGTTCCATAGAGACGCGTCAAGTAATAATATATTAATATAAATTTCTTTCTCAAAAATAGCTGGAGTTCAGTAAAATTAAAATTCCTAAGCAAAAAAGTAAAATTATGTCTGCAAAATTCAGAATATCATTGTAAAAAGTTTTGAATTTTATGCAATTGGAATTTATTCTATTGAGCTTACAGTCTTGAGAAATAAATGATTTCTCTAAAAAAAAATTAAATAATCAAGCAGAAGATATACAGATAATTTACTAGTTCAAAAATATAAAAATATTAATGAAAACATGCTTATTGCGCTTTCAAATTTCGTGAGCATTATAAAACAATTGGTTGTGCAATGCATGTGGTAAGTAAGGATTTATTTGCTTTAAAAAATTGATAATTGTGATGCATTTTTATCAATAAAACAAAAATATTATGTAACTTTAAACATAAATAACTAAATTTCTTTTTATTTAACGATGACATATAGTCTATGGTAATCATAAATTAATTAAAATTTTATATTAATTTCTGCATTACGTAGCCATGTTTATCTCAATAAAATCTTATTTTTATTTTATTTCCACTTTATTTTATACAATATTGTTTTAGAATTATAAAATAGTATTTTTTCACAATATTTTGATAATATTATTTATTTATTTAAAATTTTTATTTAATTGTTATGTGACTTTATTTTTTATTAACTTTTCATATTTTACGTCATTGTCTGGTTATAGGTATAATTATAGGAGATTTTAAGTTTTTATCAGAAATAGAATAAACGTTTCGTTTAAAAAATAATTTTGAATATTCGTTAATATAAATTTAGTTGTACCTAAATAAAGAATTAAGAAAATAATTTCAAAGTTTAGCAACACTCTATGCAGAGAAAATTAAAAATTATTACAATATGCTATAACTCCTTTTATTCAAATTAAATTAAATTATAATATTTTATTTATAATCCATTGACGATGGAATTTATATAAAAGATTTAATGAAATAAAAATATTTACATATTCCTTAAAAAATTCACTTAATCAATTTAAAATATTAAATAATTTTCATTATTTTTGGAACTAACAAGAATGAATAATAATTAAAGCAATATGTGTTATAATGATGAAATATATTATAAATTTTTATTCAGAATACATACAGTTTAAAATGTCATTAAATATTCTATGTAACGGTACTGAGAAGAAGTTTTAGCATTAACTGGAATATATTCTTAGATACTGTTAAAAAAATGCTTCACATGCTTTTTTACAACAAACAAAATGTATTTCAATTTGCTAAATATGAAATTGACAGTAATTTTCTAGAGAAATATTTAAAATTCAAGGCAGAATATATATATATATATATATATAAAGAAACAAATATTCTGTAAATTTTGCTTCTAAATTTTCAATTATTAATTCCCAGTGTGATAAATGTATATAGTTTGTGCTGATTTCACTTACAACTTTTGCTTCAACATCATTTGCTGATTTTGTGGTACATTTGTTAATTCTGAGCAATGAAGAACTTGAGGTAACTGATAAAATCAAAGAGGTAAGCATCATCAAGAAATAAAGTGGAACATATTGCGAATAAGAAACGTGACGTAATGGACGTACAAATCCGAAATTGATGGATAAAAGAATATTAGGTCATGAAGAAGACGAAGACATAAAATAAAGAAAAGGAAACCTTTTATAGTAGAAACGGAGAAGACTTGGAATAAAATCCCATAGATATCCAGATCTTGAAGTTTGGGAGGCACGTGTTGTATTATTGATGCTGTGGTCCTGGAGATGCCGGCCACGTTCAGCTGTTAAAGTCCTTTGCCGGATTTCGTCCGAGAGTTTTTTGTTCATCTTTATTATATTTTGTTTCTTTGAGACTACAGACGACTGAAGAGTTGACACGCCATCAAATCGAAGACTTTCCAAGTGGCTTGTTATCTGTGAAAAATATATTTACAATTGAAAGATTCAGTAGATTTATACACGGTATGCTCTGGATATTTGCAGAGATTCTATACAAAAAGTTACCAAGACATATTCTGCCTTAGCACTTGTGTATGTACGTACGTATGTATATGTAATGTAATATGTATGCATGTATGTATGTATGTATATATATATATATATAATATATATATATATATAATATATATATATATTATATATATATATATATATATATATATATATATATATATATATTATATATATATATATAATATATATATATATATAATATATATATATATATATATATATATATATATATATATATATATATATATATATATATATATATATATATATATATATATATATATATATATATATATATATATATATATTTATATATATATATATATATATATATATATATATATATATATATATATATATATATATATATATATATATATATATATATATTATAACCGTACTTATTATTTTTTCCTATTGTCAATGCCTAAAATTCTATAAACTTAAAATATGAGTTTCAATGTTATTATTATATGACTGTTATACAATATTTTGAAATTTGTCACCAAATGGAAAATATTTGCTTACATTTCCAATGTAATAAAAGTTTAGAGAAAAATAAATTAATTGTGTTTGCCAATAAATAGTATGAAGTATTATGGCAGGGATTCTCCATTATATTTGTTTTTAAAATCTAACTTAATATAGTAACCAAATAATTGCATGGAGTGGTTTCTTCCGAATCAGCAATAATATAATATAATACATTAACTATATATATTTAACATAATATATTTCTCGTATTAAAAACAAATATATATCCTGCAAACAATATATAAAATGTATTAGTATAAAAATATCACTAGAGATTATAGAAGGAAAATATGATAAAAAGTATTAAAATTTAAACACAAAGAATATTTAAGAGAGAGAAAAATTCACGGATTATATAAGAACATCAAATGCTTCAAAATCTGTCGATAAAATAAATTAAACTTGAAAAGTATCAAAGTAACTTGGTCAAAATAGGAATATGCAGTTTAAAATAAGAAAAACAATTTAATATTGGTTATATGTCGTAAACATCTTTGAAATAATAGATTATTTATTTAAACAACTCTAGAAAATAGGCTTTCGTCTGATTTTAAAACTTAAAGCGAATAACTTAACATTTCACAATTTCTTTAAGAAATATTCAAATATATTTTCTATTTCTTCGGAACTAAAAAAACAGGAGTTTTTAGTCTATTTTTAAAAGATAATATTTTGTGTTTTCGAAAAAGATAAATAGTTGAAACAATTTTTCTACCGTACGCTCTCTGCCTTTTCCTCTATTTTAAATAAATAAAATTGTAAATTCTTCTCTATGCATTCAAATAGAAATTTCTTTTTTGTATTTTTATTTTCAACTTTTTATATTTAATCTTCCTACACTATAACTTCAATTTATATGTATATAAAACATACTAAATAGATAAATAAACAAACACTTGTACCAATTCTGGTAAATGTAAATGGAGTTTTTGAAAGTGAAGCAGATTTTCCGGATACTACTAGCTCGATAACTCATACGTATTACTTTCAGAATCAACATCACTACCAAATATAAAATGTGTATTATATCTCTAATAGGCATTTAACAACAATATAAAATACCATGTAATTTATAAAAATAAGTATCCTCGTACTATATAAAAATAACGTATATAAAATATATCCGATATAAGCGGTTTGCATTTTACTAGTCACTTAACTAGGTTGCAATAACTTAAAATACCTTGCAATAAAATGGAAACAAAACAAAAAAAAATAAGAGTAACTAATAAATAGAAGATAAAAGAAATATTCCAAATGTAAGAGCATTTCATTAATAGAAATAAATATTAATTAAAATAGTTCACGATTATATACTTAACTTCGTGTAATTCATTTGGAAATTTAGTATATAAACATTTGATGTTATTTAGATAAAGAATGAGAAAATATTCATTATCATTACTTAAATGTATAATAACTGTGACCATAGACAGACTTTTAAAAGTAAAATATTTGATTTTTTACTCACATATATAGTTAATTTGTATCATGAATGCATATATAGATATTAGAATTTATTGAATCGCAGTAGTGCTACTCGTACTGATCAAGATCAGATGAGTAGTGTCTGCAGAAAATGGAACAGTTAAATTCAGAACGTTCCTATGATACCGTCCTGGATTTAAGCATTTCGCTATCACTAAAAGCAGAAAAGACAGACATATCACCCGTATTTTATTTAGGAACTGTAGAGCACTGACTCTAAAAAAGAAGTTTGAGTCGAAACGAGCACAAGCAGAGGATCTGGAAAGGGATTCGTTTACTAAACAATAAATGACTCAACGAACATTTCGAAGAGAGATGGAGCAAAACTGTAAGGTTGACAACAATGGTGTCTGCTACCCTTTATAATTTATCACAAACTGGAGCATTTTTAATCTTGAGATCAAAGCTATGATTGGATGCAAAAATACCATGGCTTCGTGATTTCATACAATACTCAGATCTATTTATATCATGACGATCGATTATATATTTGTGGTTGGATCATGGAAAATTTACAGTTCTTGATTAAATGTGGTTGTATTGCCTCATCAGCTGGAGCTTCATTTGCACTTTATTGAGTACTTCATTTGTACTTTCTTTATTTTAAGCTAAAAATTTGGTAACCCAAAAATATAAAGAGTATTATAAGACTTAGAAACACATTCTTATATCTCAAGACATTGTTCTTGCACAAAATTGTTTCTGTACTCATTGTTGCAAAAATGTGTCTTAACAGCAATTATTTTGATAATGTACTTTCTTAAGGGATTATTGACATTTATGATATAAATTGCTCGAGATGTTATTGCTTTTCTAGAGTAAAGACTATTACTTATTTATTATGATTCTAAGAATGTACTCCCATTTCAAACTATATTATGAGTTGCTTCCTGGATTTTTGCTGATTAATCACTTAGCGACAACGATAGAGTTTGGATTTAATCTTATTTTTTATTTATTTTTAGACAGTTTGATGGATATTGTGAGAATACTAATTTGTATAAATTTGATGCGTTTTATTTTGTTGGTTTATTAATGTACAATGTTTGTAGTGTCTCTATGTAAGTGTAACGTACTGATACTATGTCTACTTTTCCCCTGAAGAGGGTAAATTTAATATTAGTTAACTATTTCATGTGACTTGATTTCATAATAACTAACATATTTTTGTATAGTTAAGTGTATTATTTCATTAGAATTTAAAATATGAGAAATCATTTAGTTATCCAGTTCTTTAATAGAAAGAAGAGAAGCACATTTTAGTAAGTTGTTTTTTATTATGGAGAAGAATTTGAAGAGTAAAAGAGAAAATTGAGTATTAGAGAGAATAGAAATTTTGCCTATATTGGTGGCAATTATATTATTGGAGGTACTCGTTCAGCTTTGTGAACGTGGTTTACATTTGTATAAAATAACAATAAGTAAAATCATTTAAAAAATTATTTTGTGATACCTCAAATATTTTATGAAAGGTCCAGAAAGTTTGTTTCGATTTTTTTAAAATCATTCTTTCCATACAGATTAAAATTTCAAAATTCATCATACAGCATATATTTCTACACTGTGACATAATCCAAAAAAATTTATTTTATGATCATAGTTTTTGGTGTATTTTATTAAAACTTTACTCAAGAATTTACCTACAATAATATATATTTAATAATAATTTTTCATTTATAACAAAAATAACTTTATCCTCTTTATCTACATTTAATAAATATGGTAACAATATTCAGTTTTCTGAAATGCTTGTTACATGCATGTTTTTGCAATTAATTAATGAGACATTTAAATTCAAAGCTAGCATTTTCCACAATGTATTTTTCAATGAAGACTTTAGGTGATCATTCTCAGTATTTCATATAATGATACCTCACATTTAAAATAAATCTGAATTTTTATAAGAAGTTACATCATGAAATTGAAGACCATTCTTTATTATTTGAGAAAAAAAATTTAGACTTAAAATAATACCATGATTTTCAAACGTTGAGCTGTAAAAAGAAATAGTCTCACCATCTTACACTCTTTCGTATTGATTTTTGGTTCCAAATACTAAAAAACAAGATATGCTATTTTGCTTTGACAGTTGCCCAGAAGGAAAAAAGTGAAACTTCTTTCTTTTGTAAAAATTCTCTTCTTTTGCTTGGAACTGATCTATCTGCAAGCGGCGGAACCACATTTGCCAAAACTTTACTGTCAATGTTGATGAGAAATTGATCCCTCTAAATCCACAGAGTAATCGTAAGTTTTTTGAATTCGTCTCGTAAAATACAACGGAATCTTCAAATCTGTTTACCTCGTGAAAAGTAGAGCAGCTGTCTGTCCGTTAGAGATCCTATCTCATACTTCAGTACCAACTTTCCATATCAACAAACTATTTTTACTGGGGCTATAGACAAGAAAAAAAAGTCTTGTGGCAGTACTTTTCACATAGTATATCTAATATATGGATACATATTTGTAATATATTTTGTTTTTGCATATATTTAGTTACTTTTCTATTATTTGAAAGGAAAAGATTGCAACTCTAGAATAACACCGAAATCTATGTGATAAAATAAATTAGGTGGGAAAATGTGTTAGGTCTCTTAGGAAATTCCGTGAAAGCCTAAATGATCAATATCACAGTATTCATGAAATGCAATAGGCATAAATATCGCTTGTTATTGATATAAGAGGAATATAAGCAGAGTGTATTATTTTGATTCAAAAAAGAAATTCTCATTTTGAATGAACAAAACTGTAAAAGAAGTCATGCTAGGGAAAGCACAAGGGGATCATTGTCTATTTTTTTTTAGTTACATTCTAATATACTTTGAAATATAATATTAAATATGCATAAACACTTTTTTACCAATATTTTAGTGTTAATTTTTCCCAATGAGCAAACTGTTGTAATATTTTTTTTTTAAATTTTTGCATATATAAGTCATCCTTTTTTGTTATTATAATGGAATTATTGGGAGAACAATGTACTTTTATCAGTAAAAAAAAGAGAAAACAAATGTCATTGAAATAAAACAAAAGCTTCCTAAGATAATTTTATTAAGCTTCTAAGTGGACTTTTCTTTATTTCCATTTTGCATATTCTAAAAAAGAAATTTGTGAAATTTATGAATTACTTAAGTATATAGAAATCTTTATGCATTTGTTTACATCATAACTGTATAGATATTTGTTCATAATTATGATGTGAAAATGAATATATGGACACATTTCCTACTACAGTTCTTGATAAATTTTATATTTATTTTTTGATAATACTACTTTTATGTTATTTCTCAGAAAATTATTGATTTTCTTTGGAAATTAAATTTTTTGTTAGTCAATCATCAGTGAAGCATAAGCTTCTATATTAACTACATATTATATATTGTATATAAGCATACAGAAATAAATAAATGTGATGAGTTAACAGAACAGCATATTCAACAAAATAAATTAATTAAAAGCCTTTGTAAATGATATTGTTTAAAATCTCATATAATGATCCACACAAAATTTTAGAAATCAAGAAAACAAAAATGTTAAGTTTTAACAGCCATCCCAATGCTTTAATAAGGATTTTATTGTAACTCCTTTTATAATCATAAAAGTAGAATTTTGAAGTAATAATGTTGCTTTTGATCAAGAATTTAAAAAGCTATAAATATGCGGGCAAGAAATATTATTAACTATTTTTTCCAGTATGTTAAACATAACATATCACACTTTTCCATTAAATATTACTATCTAGATTATTTAAATATAATCTCATTTGTTTTACTTAAAATTTTAATGCATGGGTATGTATTTATGTTGAAGCATACTTATGCACTTATTTTTATCTGTTTGAATAAAAAATATCGAAATCACTATTACAACAATATTTTAATATAGTGAATTATGTTAGCTCTGTTTTTTACCACCTTTTTTTATCTATTATTTTTTATTGATTTTAAAATAATAAATTAATGTTAACATTTTGCAAAATCTGCCTTTTTACCAATTAATATTTAAATATTTTAAAAATAAGGAGGGAAAATCAAAAAACGTTTTACTAAAAATGGCACGCTATTTCATTTAATTCTGCTGGATATTTTTTTTACGAAATCAAAAGCACAATTTTGTTTATATTTAAATCTATTTACTTTTACATTGCTCCAGAGAAACCTTAACATTTTAGAAATTTAATATATTTATAATTGCTATATAATTCAAAGTTACTGAAGAAAAGTGTAATCCCTTTTAATGTATTGTGTGTGCTTAAATGTAAATTGATTTGTCATTTTTTGGAAAACAACTATCCCCCTATTAATATTTGCTTTGCCGCAATATAAGTTAAATTATAAGTAAGGCTAATTATTAACAGGAAGCTTTATGACTTACAGATTTCATTTATATAATTACATTTAAGTTGTAATTGTTATTGCATTAAGTTGTTTATTTCATTTATATAATTATATTACATTAACCTATATTTAAGAGATATCTTCAGAATACATGCATTTGAGTATATTTTCTTTGAAATGATCCCGCCTATTACAAATCTACTTTTGTTACTACTACTTACTTTGTTCTGCACTACATTTGTATTAGAAAAGCAATCTGTGTATATAATCTTGCTAGCATGCTATGTTTTACAGAAAGAAGCAATTTTTCTCGTGTTAATGAAACTCAAATTTTCTACCAGATATTTGTGTCAAATTTAAGTGTGCAAGAATATATATTTCTACTATTGTTATGACTTTTACGTCAAGATGCATACTGTTTAAAGTTAACTGGAAAACAACAGTATTCTATTCATGCTACTAATAAGCCGAGAATTACATAGAAACTAAAAAAATAACTGCATAGTAGAATTTTTTAGAAATACCGCAGTCCACTCTAAGTTTCGAAATATTTAAAGTAGTTTAATTAATATTTTTGTGTCAAATAAAGTATGTTTCAATCCGCCATAGAGACAAAATATAAATTTTTATAACAAATAATCTGTATGATTTCAATTCACAAGTGTATAGGGTGATAAATGTTTCGATTAATTTTATATTACACTGCTAAATTTTCTAATAAAAAGGAAAAATGTACTTTCATTTTGAATGTTTATTATTCATATCAACTTCCAGTCGTTGCTCTTAAACTATATTTTTATGCAATAATGATCATATTATTGTTATAAGTTTCCCAATTCTGAAATTTAATCAAAACGTCGTAAATTTTAATTTAAAAATGAAGACACTATTTTAATTCAAGAATGTATTCGAATGAATAAATTAAAATAGTTAAGTCTCTTTGGAATACTTTTTGAATATTTTTTTAGCATATTCACTAAAAGTAATATTTTTCTAAAATGAGTTTAAAAATAATCAGAATGCTCTCCTAAGAAAGTATGTATGTCTTTGCAAGTAAAAATTCAATTAATATTTAATCTTGAGTGCATTTGATTCTTCAATCAGTAGGAACTGCTTTTTTTTTCTTTCAACCTCACGAGATTCAAATTATCATCTTGATTTTACATTCACTTAATATCGCCGAGTATACAGCTATATGCTGTATACGACAGTATAATAGCAGTTGATTTTGAATAAAAATAGACAATTTTATCTTGTAAAATCTATTTTGTTTCAACCTAAATAACGCAATTTTTTTTTTTGATCTCCATTCTTTTTAAGCAGTCTTAAATTACAATGAAATTAATATTTTCGAAATTTCTTTTATGGGAAAATTTTATTCTGGGGATTAATGTTTAAAATAATCAAAAAATATTTCTAGAATCTCTCAGATATCCGCTTC
>CM057817.1:14872319-14879819 GCA_030067965.1 Latrodectus elegans | reverse complement strand
TTCAATTGTACTTCTTGAAAAAGAGTACTATTACTTTTTCTAAATATAAGTTTTCCAAGATAAAGTACAATGAATTCAATTAATTCAAAATCAATATCTAAGTTACATTTATGTATCAAATGTTTATAAATATGTTTTTAAAGCAATTTCGGAATTCCAACTTACAGTTTCTTCTTATAAAATTTTAATTCCATGAAGGAAATTTAAAATTTGAAAGGAGTATAACTTTACTGCTATTCTCTTTAATGGAGAATTGATATTGAACACAAAAAAACTTCAATAGTCTATATATTTTCTACCTTGAACTTAATTTTCTTTTTTTGATATTCATACATTCATAAAGAAATAATTTGTAACTTTCATATACCACGCATTTTCGAAATTATTTCCTGATACTTTAAGATAATAATTTAATCTAACATATTGTTTTTTTTATTGCATTAATCATAATTTGGAATATTCATAAATGAATTACATTTTCTGCAGTCATTCTAACTAATTTAATAGAAAAATGTAATTTTCGTCTTTCAATTGACTGACAGAGACAAATATATCCATTTCATTTTTATTAAATCTATCATGTTTATTTGTAGATGATGTTACCCCATGATAAAGTAACTTCAAATTGGATTTCCTCAAGCTGAAAAATGGATTATCACAATGAATCGGTTGTTAAGAATAATAAAACTCATGGAGTTAAAATTCGGAATAATTAAACCCACGTCGAAACCTTGATGATCATGTGACACTAAATACTCATAAATGTGAGAAGAAAGGAAATAGATAATGTTCTTTTTCTATTGGAATTGTAATTAAGAGTTTTCATTGCCATAGCTTAGATGAGCTAAAATGGGAAGTCAGAAATTTAATAGTTTTCCCCAGAATAATATTTTATGAAAAAATTTAAATTCACAATAATTTCCTTAATTGCCATTACTGAATTCTATTGAATTTAGCCTAGAAGCTATCGAAAATGTTAGAAATCAGAAAACTGAATACTAGATTTTATTTAGTTTGGGGAAATTTATCTTCTACCACATGGTTCAATGTTAAGTCTACATAAAAAAAGAGTAGAAGTAGCTTTGGATTCAAAAAAGCAAAAACGATGTATATTTTCTTTTTTTTTTAATCCATACCAGTTATTTTGTCTTTATTTTAACAAATATTTTTTAAATTGTTTGTTGAAGTTTGTCAGTTACATTTGTTTTAATACTTCCTACTATATAAATGAAATTTCCGTTATTTTTTTAAATGGTTTTGAATTTTCCCTAAATATATTGAGTGTTTTAAGTATAATAAATGATTATGTTTCCAAACATAATTAGCTTTTAATTTAGGTTATTTTAATTAGGTTAAATTAGACATAGCGAGCTTCGCTTGTCCAAGTGTCATTAGTAACAGCAACAGTAAAAACTTTTAATTCACACAAAACATTAGTAAAATAAACTTCACTGTGCTGTCATCAAAATTATGACACCATGAAGGAAAACGAATAAAAAAAGATATTTATTGTATGGAAATAGTAGGAAACGAAGACAAAATGATTAAACTTACAAGTAGTTTGGGAGTTTACAGGAATGCAAAATTGGTAGAAACAGTTGCCATGCCTGGAAGATAAAACGCGTCTTATTCAGTAAGAACATACAAGCAATTCATTCCACTTTGTTTGAAATCTATGCCAAACTTCCTCAACCGTAGTTACAGGACAGAGATGGCAGACATGTCTCTAAGGAGGCCATGCTGACCAGGATATAATCGAATCCTCTGTGTCGATAAAAATCAAACAATAACGTGTATAGTGTACTTTTGCATTATTTTGTTCAAAAATTGCATTTCACAGGGTTTGAAGATAGGGCAGCACTTTTAGTCTTAAGATATCAAAAATGTTCTGAGATTGCCATTCAAACTATCGTTGATCCAAACTAAAAATGCTTGCATAGTATATCTTATGAGGGTTACCCATGCCATCACACCAGATACAGAGCTCCAATGACAATATACAATGCTACCAGTTGACAAGCATTCTCCTAGGAACCTCTAGACACGTAAACAGGCTTCAAAGTGGTGCAAGCAGAGTCATGACTCGACTGAAAAGATGACAATCTGCTACTCCTGTATCCAGTTTTATCAGGTCATAATAGCCATTTGTCTGTATGCAGCAACATAGTCAAGTGAAGCCAAAGTAATAGTTGCCAAGATGATAGCTCATATCGCTCATGTACTCTATGTTACTCATTTTTCATCATCAACATTTCTTATATGTAACCATTTTAATGATATTTTACTCTACTTTTTATTAATTTTATTTTATAAATTCATTTACTAATTACACGGTGCATTAAGGTTTCTCTTTTCCGCTCATTAATCAGACACAATGTCCATTGTACCAAAATAACTAATTACATTTTCTTAAACTTTACATTCTCATTCAATCAAAAATAATTATTAACTTTAATTTTACAATGAATTTCGATTTTAATTGTATCTCTATGATCAAAGAAGAAATGTCTAATGGAACTTAAGACAATAATGAGATTCTAACCTGAATATCACTCGTCAAATACAGTTATATCTTAAAGTGTTATCGCATTGAATACAGAATAATTTATCAATTATTTATGACGTGTGATACAATAATGACAAGAATGTGTGTTCCTTTCTTTCTTAATCTCGTTCAAGCTTATGTTTCAACAATCAAATTGCTCCTCAATAGAATATGTTTGAGATCTTTGGAGCAGATGAATCTCTGTTTCGGTGTTCTCCAATCTATCCGAAATATGTGGATTCTCCCTGCTCTGATAGTGTTGAAGAAGCTTTTTGTTAATATTTAGTAAATGAATTACTCATGAGGAATTATGAACAGGAAACAGCTTACATATATGACCCACAATTTAAATCAATTTTCTTTGCATTTTTTCAGTATATGAAGATATCTCTTAAATAAAGTATTCCATTCTTCTAAAAATTTAAATGTTTCATTTTATTCAAATGAACAGATAAGCATTTGTTCATTTTGTTAACATTTATATGGAATAATCATTTACAATAAATAACTAAATGGTGACAGTAAATGTTTTTTTTTATTTATGCTTTTTATTTCAGTTTTTAATTTTTTACAAAGATGAGATAATAATTATTTTCAATCACTACAAAGGAATTCTTATTTAAGTTTAAAAAGCGTATGCATTTTCTCATTTTTTATAAAACATGCAAAATTCAGGACAATTTCTCTCTCATTCTCTCGAATTATATTAATATTTTTATTAGTTTATAATTTGAAAGTAAAAACTGTAAAAGTATATAATTAATTTCATTTTGTTACAAATTAATGCTATGTTGAGTTTAAATGTTTTGAAGTTAGCATTTTCCTATATTTTGATATTTTATTAATATAAGAATTTACTTAATTTCTTCCAAATAATATTCTTATACGTTTCTTAGCAGTAATTACTAAAATTGCATTCGATTAATAGTCTGTAAACACCAAATGTTTCGAACTTAAAAACAGCAATATCAGACAACAATTTACCACCCATGATCACAAACTTCGGCGTTGATTGAATTGACGGAGATTGTAAAATGGAAATGATGTAAAAATTGTTATGTCTCCCAGTGAATGATATAAGGAATACTGCAGCGAAATGTTTGAAAGGATAAGTTTTGCCAGACATTTATGGAAAAAATTTCGTGAAAGATATTAATTAAAAACCATTAACGCGCGCTATTTTTAATTACAAAATCTTCATTATTTCTTTTAAGATTCAGGTTATTGCAAAGTTACTCATCTCTAAAGTGTGTTAGTGAAACTTTCTTAAATATTAATCTATTTGAGTTTGCAGCTTAACTCGAAAATCTCTTCTTATTTTTCAAACACCATTTTCAAACTTAAAATAAGGTACTTAATTTTGTCCTTTAAAAATATTACTTTGTAACACCATTATATCATATTTAGCATTTCCATTATCCAAAATACCTTGTTTAAGTGCCATTTAAAGATCAAAAGATGCATAAGCCACAGTTGATTTCTTCATTTAGCTATAATTAAAAGCATCTGAAAGTGTAACATAATATGTGATTAATTCTGAAATTCTTGGTAGCTTAATACGTATTGATTACAGAAATATTTTATGTTAACTTATATTTAAGCACAAATGTTTTAAGAGTATTAGGCATAAATTTGTTTATGATTATTTCATTACAACATGGAAACTATATTCAATAATAATGAAAATATTAGACTTATAGTTAAAAAGCGTAATCTGATAATTTTTAAAAATAAATTACATAATTAAGTTTAAAAAATTTTGAAAGATGAGAAAAATTTTTAAAAAATCTGTGGGAATTAAATTAATTGCTAACGTTACACTAAACAGAGCACAGTAAATGCAGTATTTTTCAATTATCTCTTTAATGTTTAAAAGACTTTTATATTATATATTAGATAGTATTGTATGTATATAATATATGGGTAGTTTTGTATGTATGTAATATATAGGTTAGATGGAAAGAAAAAAGCCTTATAAAAGTACTTTAAGTAGTAACATTCATTTTCTTTCCAGAAACTACTTATTTGTTTTATGGCTTATTAACACAGTATTATTTTCTCCACACAACTTCATTAATTTCAAAATCCCTGGTTATAGTACATTAGACATCTGATGATATTGCTGATTAGGATACTAGGATCACAGTAATCTGTTTCTATAAATTATTATCTTTGATAAATTTTCGCGTGTTGATTTTTCCAAATTACATAGTATTTGTTTTATTACAACCTATCTTATACGTCACGAAATAAGATAATTGAATCGAAGTCCATTTTTAGAAAAATTCTTTACCGTTTTCTTCAAAAGTTTTCATTATTAATAACCAAATACTAACCGTTTCTAATAAAATTTTTATTTTGCTTTGTGAGGGAAGATAAAATTCAAATTTTTAAAACTTTAAATAATTTAAGCACTATATGGCCTCAGAATTATTTTCTAGCTTGACACGGTCACATAAATAGAAGCGAAAACTCTATTTATTAGTCAATAAGCTATTAAAAAAACACAGGTATTTCTTTATGAAATACGAAACATTCCCCATACCAAAATTGAGGAAACGCTCTATTTTATTCCTGTAGAAGACTTAATAAAAATAGTTTTATATATTATTTCAGTTTTTCTTTCTTTTAATGAATATAAATGGTGTGAGTAAAGGATTTTAGGTTTTTCTCTACTTGTTATTCTCTATAATTGTTGTACACATTTTTCTTCTGTATTTTATAAAGAATCGGAAAATTTCAGTATTTTTTCATAGATTGCAATTTGAGCTAAAAAAGAATACCTTATTAGCATTACAAAAGTTTTTTTTTTCTACTTTATAGAACAAAGTGACATTTTGCCTTAAATGCCAAAAATACGATTTTTTTATATCGAGATAAACCTCATCTTCTATTGTCAGCGACGCATTGTTTAAAGTAATTACTATTATGCGCAATACTATTATTATTATCCCCCTTGCAATTAGTTTTCTTATTTTACAGTTTTCATTTATATTTAATATAAAAGCTCATGCAATCATTGATGCATTACTTACACATGGTTGTCTCTCAGATTAGCAGTAGATCTAGGAAGAGATAAGACGTTAAATATATCAGTGCAGTTCAATATTTGAAAGCTAGAAATTAATTTTCCTACCTTAAACCATTAGTAACTTAGTGTTGGAAGACTGCACTATATTTGTAAATCAAATTGCATAAAAATTAATATAATAGTTTATTTTTGACAATATACTCGTTTTTCATATAAAATATAGGAAAAGCTAACCACACAGTGAGTACAAGAATAGTTGAGAAATTTTATTTGCAAAATATAAGATAAAATATAATAATAATATAAGAGGGAAAATCCCACACCTAAGTAAAAAAGATTTTTTTCATCTTTTTAATAAGAAATAATTTAGTTTGTTTTTAAATTAATTCACACACATAACGTTTCATTGTTTTGTTTGATCTTAAAGTTTTTTCTTCAGATTCGAAAATGTAACTTTCCTCATGAGATTTAAGAACTGTAATATATATAAAAATTTTCTTTTCATATTAATGAACCAATTACTTTCCTATATATTTCCAAAATAATAGAGAAATTAAATATTAGAGGTATTTGATAATACTATTGTTAAATAACAAAAATAACTGATCAGTAAATCAACATTGAACCATTTATTTGAAAATATACCAAACAGATAAATGCATCTTGATAAATTTCAGCAAATGCAAATGTGTACAGTTTTGCAATAATTGGTTTTTTCGTGTATTAAAAAATATATCTATGAAAGATATGCATCATAAATGCAGTCTTCTGCAAGATAATAAAACTCTTTCCTAAATTATACAACACATTTAAAAATATTCTTACTTTCAATTTTAATTTATGTGTTTATAATCTGTAAAATAATTTGAAATTTTGTTGAATTTAATGTACTGTATAAAAATTTTATTAATATATTGAATCTACTTAAAATGTTTTCATTTGTACTTTCTTGTATCCAGAAAATTTGCTAACTACCGGTATCTTTTAAATTTTAATCTTGATATACATTTCCACATGAAAAATATTTCAAATTTGATATACTTTAAGATTAATTTTAATTAAAAATACGCTTTTTTAAAGAATAGGAATTCTAATTTTCTGTAAAAAACTTTAAATATTCTATGCTAAACATTCTTAATATAAAATATTTTACTTTTTAACGAAGCACTTTTTCCCAATCAAGGAGATCATTTTTGTCATCTTCGTCCAGTTTTTTTAAAATTATAAATAATTCAACAAGGTGTTCACTCATTTTCAGTTTCTTCAAAAATTTTGGGAATATATTCTTCACAATTTGAAACAATCTCTAATTTTTGTGTTCCATTTTCTAAATAATATAAAAAAATAACAGGAGCCGTCAGTGCAATCAATGCTATTCAATGAAAATTATTTGAGGTATTTATTCACAAATGACATAATTTATAAAACTAACTCACTTTTAGTTTCTAATTAGCAAAATATGACCAGTCTAAGATATTTTATGTTGAACTGTTCAGCTAAAATTCCCTAACAGTGCTCAAAATTTTAATGCTTCAAAAAAATTAAATAATAGATTATCTGTCACATTTTTATTATAGTTTTAAAAAACTAATCATGTTCGTAAGCACAGTATTAAATGTGACATATTTTGAAATTATCTTTGAACCTTATATAGAGATATTACAAATTTTAGAGATCTTATTTTCAATTCAGATTCTGTATATTTGGGTCCCCTAATTTTTTTAAATACAGAAATATTAAAAATGACGAAAATTGAAATTTATCTACAAGGATTTTAGATTTTATTTATACAAGGGTCACTCTGAAATTTTTGAGATACAATTAGGTTTTTAAATTATACTTACAAAATTTCAGATGTGTTCAAAGTAGTCTCCTCCAGCATCAGTGCACTTTTGTAGACGAATTTTCCACAGATTAAATGCAT